>JAZHYW010005169.1:0-47169 GCA_037355805.1 Ixodes ricinus | reverse complement strand
AGGTTCAACTGGCGTTAGGTGTGCTCGAGTGCGACTTCCGTGACGCAAATTGAAGCAGACAGCAACCAGTCTACTTTTGCGGTGCTCCCGTGCATTCCTATGGGAAAACGCGCGTGCAATTTGTCTCTGCGGAAAATAACACGGAACACTTTGGTTATTTGGGTCGTACCGAATAGTAGTGTACCTTGATTAACATTGTAGAAGTGTAATTGCTTTAGTTAGCGCATTTTTCTTCATCAGTGAACTATGTTCAACTTCGCTACATTTCAGTCCCAAACATGTGTTCCCGCAGCAGGAGCGTAAAAACGAGCGACGATTCGAAAGCAAAATTACAATCGAAAGGAATATAGATGTGTAGTCAAGGTTCGCCATCATTCCGGTGACGCTTATATATTGCTAATATACCAGTCCTCTCACTATATGAAAATGACCCCGTCGTGCATGAGCGGATATAAACATTCAAAACGTAAACAATAAAGTACGTTGGCTGTGAAAGGTGTCTCTTCGTATTGTTTTCTCTGCCGGGCACCTTTAAGCATGCATGCAGACACTTGTTCTCAAAGATTTCGAGCGTGCGGGTGATATTTTCGCACGTAGAACAAGCATATTCGCGCAAAGCAGAAAGAATAAAGCGGTATACTTACTTACTTAAAATCCAAATATATTACGTTGCCTTCAATTTATATTGATCGTACATGCAGTGGTAGTTGCTGATCCAGTGTTACTGAGTGGTTCTTGCCGTGTCTCTTGGCTCTCCAGATGTCCTTCGTTCGTTTGGCACGTATATCCCTCATGCTGAAAAGCGCCAACGTCGTGTTCGCGCTAACTGTGTCCGACAGTGCAAATAAATACACGTAGTCGCCGGCCATATGAGCTCCCCGGCCGAACGCCGACCGGTGCAGCGAAAATCCCGCATGCGGCGCGTCGAGCGTTGCCGCGTTCTGGGAGCCGGGCTATCGGGACCAAACCATTCCGTTATCAAAGGGGTGGGCGCAGGAAGTTTAATAGCATTCCGCGTTTTGGAACGTGAATCTGGAAGCACAGCCGATTGCAATCCCGCTTGTCTATAGTCAAGTAAACGCAGAAGGCCTGTCGAAATTCTTCACTGCATAATATCTCTGACGTGTTAAATGCTACTTTGTTTTATTTGCAAAACTGGTTAGCCGTTTTAAATAGTTCCTACCCGAATAGTAATCCTATGCACAAGCTTTCTTACAATCTTTCTTAAACCTGGACTAGAAAATGACAAGCGATTTTAAAATAATTTATTTAATCTATAAGGCTATGCTACAGATCATCAAAAAGAAAACGATTTGTGTCGATGCAGAATAAAGATTCAGGCACTTTTCATCGCACGTTTTATCGAGGAGAGACTATACTGTTCTGCGCTTAGTAGCGTGTTGCTTCGCGCAAGGGTAATTCCCTACACGATGACTTTGCAAATGGCTTCCTGGTCGACACACCTCACTTGCCGAGGGATCATTGTTGTCATGCCTAATATCACATCAAACATAGGGTTTTACATTTGTAAGCGATCGATCGAACACTGCTGCGATTATCTACGCCTAAGCAAGCTCCAGTTTATCAGCAGTTATAATATCATCTCCGAACACTTCGGGCCAACACCCGAAGGCGGCAACTTCTAATCGGCCATGTTTTTGTGATTCACACTTCTAAAAGCTGGAATCCTGATAAAAACTATGCGTCCACCCCTTTGATAACAGAATGGTTTTGGTCCCAATAGCCCGGCTCCCAAAACGCAGCAACGTTCGACGCGCCGCATGCGGGATGTTCGCTGCTCCGGTCGGCGTTCGGCCGAGAGAGCTCATATGACCGGCGACTGTACGAAGCCGTTTTAGCACCGCTTTAAATGCAACGAATTTGAAAGAAAAACGCAGTAACTGACCAGTTATTTCATCTGCGTGACTGAGAAATCGTTCCACTGCGCCTATAGTACGCACGAATTATTCGTGATATTTGCTCTTATAATCGAGCGCAGAGAGAAAATTCACTCGTTTTTTCCCATAGAAATGCATTACCGGAAGTCAATTTCGGACTGGTTGCTGTCTGCTTCAATTTGCGTTAGCACACCAGCGCCACTTGAACCTCTAGCGTACATTATAATAACTCTGTGCTCCATACCGCTGTCCGCCGACGAAAGTTGTTTATAGCACGGAGTATACCGCGCCTTCGAAAGATGGCGCGAGGTGCCTATGTCTCGCTGTGGCGCACGTTCGGGTTCCGCAACAGTCGGCATCAGTCAGATGAAGGTAAAGCAGCGAACGCAGCGCAGTGCGGAGCTGTATTAAAATGGGCTGTTGGGCTAGTTGGTTTTTGCGCTACATTGTAATCAGTGTGGAGCGAGCGTGTTTGATGGACCGGCAAGCAGGAACTTGATACCTGCGACCAATCAGTATCCGTGTGCGCTGCACTACGCCGCGTTTGCTAAGCTCGACGTCGGAGTATAACAGAGCCTTAGCTGTTTACAAAATCATAGAACTTGTGTGTCGCGAATTCGTGACACACGTCCATAAAGGGTCCCTTTGGGACCAGATGTGTGCTCCACTTTAGCGACAACAGAAATAAACTCAACAAGAGCTGTCACTGAAATGTGAGTCAGTAGTTTGGCCCCGCAATGTTCTGTTCCTCTACTTTGTGCGACATAATACGCCATTTACCCCCGAGACATACAGTCCACACAGGATATCCTGGGTTCGTCGTGGCAGTGGCTAAAAGCACGATATCGAAATGGCACTCAAGATCCAGTACGCCATCGCTATATGTGGCCTGAATAGTAACAAGCACTAAGCTAAAAGTGCGTTTATTACCTAAGGACAATTTTCTCGTTTGCGTAGCTGGCAGCTATATATTGCAGATTTGAGGCCATTCATTAGCGTTAAGGAAATAACACGCCATGAACAATACGTCCTCTTTCATGTCTCTATCACATCTCGCTACACTTTCAGTTTTACTGTTCATTTTATGCTGGTCTTTTTTTTTCAAATAGAGTGTGACGCAGTCATAGTTTTTATTTGTTTAACATAGGGCACGCCCAACAATGGGGTTTGTATAAAACGTGGCAAGTGAGGAGGTTTTATTTATCTGAACCGCCATTTACAATACTCCATATTTGCAGTACTTCCTCGTTCTGACTTTGTCTTTATACTTCCCTGTGGTAATTTACCTTATTACAGCTTACCACTCTATTAAAAAAAGTTATATACGGCCTTGAGCCAATAGTCGGTGACAGGTTTGGAGTAAAATGGAAGGATCCTTTCCCATATCTCCACTTTTGCAGAGCGAACGCAGGAGAGGGGTCGTCCCCTCTCCAGCGTATCGCTCTGCTAAGGTTCAAAAAGGCGGGAGGAGCTTCCACTTCACCCTTAACTTGTCACCGACTATAAACCTCCCTCGATGAACACAACGAAAAATCTGAAAATTTAATTTAAGGACTATCCTCGCAAGAAAGGGCCGTGTACTCCAATCGGGCACAAAGCATATGATCAACATAACACAGGCTTCAGACGTAAAAATAAAATGTCCTTAATTTTTGTTTTGTTTTAATAATCTTATTTAAGGCATTTATTCAGAGACCTTTTCCTCAAAAGTCAACGGGAAAAATATGCAAAAGACTATCATTCACCTCATCTTTTTTTTTTTTGTCATTTCAGGAGCCATCGTGGCCGGTGTCACAGCGTCGCTCATCGCCAAGTTTGCTTGCACAGCTTCCTTCATGATCATGTATCAGCAAGCTGCCGAACTGATGCCCACGCCGCTACGATCGTTTGCACTCGGCGCATCGTCGGCCTTCTCTTCTGCTTTTAGCATCTGCATGCCGTACATTATCTATCTCGTAAGTAAAAGTCTGCTCACTGATTTTCTTTTTTCTTTGCTTGCGTTTGTGATTTTCCACCTTCCGCGTAATGATGCACAAAACAGCTTAAATTTAAGTGAGAGTCGTACATTCAGGGGCAAACCATATCTTCAAATTTGGTCACTTTCCTCAGGACGCGGTCGTTAGTTACATATCATAGCGCATTGACTTCGCGTAAGATCCCACTTCAGTGCAGTCACAGTGGAAAACAAAAATTATGTTCCGTCCTTACCGGCAGTGTCGGCTGCAACGCGGAACAAGTAACGACGTGACTGGTAAATTGTTACTTTTTTCGGTAATGTAGTAACGTACCCTTCACATTTTTAAAACACTAACGGGTAACGTACTTACGTCACTTATTTCAAGTAACATGTAACGTGGTTACATTACTCGTTACACCTTCCCAAAAACTGCCAAAAAGTATACTTCAATTTTTTCCTTCTCTGTTTACTGATAGGGAACTATCAGACATCGTCAAAAGGGGCACCACCATGATGTTCGTCATGTTTCTGGATGGGTTCTTTATCGCCCAACAAAACAAATACACAAAAAAGGGCTCAGTAACTTGCGTTTTTAACACTACTTGGTTGGTCCCATTAGCTCGTAACGTCGGCTGCGTCAGGACTTCAGCTGAATCGCAGCATGAGTCATAAGCGTTGGACTCCATTCCACTTGCCTTCAAAATTTTGACTGTTCTGCCGCGCATCGAGAGTCCCGGCTTTAGAAACAAAACCAACGCCAAAGCCGTTTGTCCCAAATGTCAAAAAACGTTGTCTCCAAAAAAAAACGACAGAGAAAAACGTTGTTATTGTCAATTTATAACTAAACAATTTAACGCAAAAGTAACGTGCGATAATTGTTATCGGTAACGGTAGCGGTAACGCGTTTTTGTTTTTCTTATTTTGAGTGTAACGTAGGTTGGTAGCGCGGTCTTCTTTCATTTTGCAAGTACTGAGAAACGCATTTCGATGCTTTCCTTTTCTGGTAACGCATACAACACTGCTTGCCAGTAAGTTTATCACAGTATGGACAATCTTCTATTACCTTCACAATCGCTATGCGAAAAAGGAAGCCCAGCAACGTCGAGCTCAAAGAGGCATCAAACACCTACTCCACACTGATTGCCGAATTCGGTTAGCTGCTGTGGGGTTATGATAGCTTCGGATAGATTAAGCAATAGGTTAGGCCAAGTTAGGTTAAATGTCAAACGGGCAATATCCAAGCGAGTCTTACAGATACAGTAGTAAGAGGAAAATATCTGATCAGCTTATATGTACAGTCGGGAGCAAAAGTTTGCGGGGCACGGGAGCGCGTGCCGAAATGCATCGCCGCGCCGTGCAACGGCGCGCCGCCGCATTAAAAAGCCGCGCTTTGCGCATGCGCGCCCTTCATGCTGGCAGTCATGTCTCTTTCGCTCGTTTCTGTCCGACTCACTCCTGATAACCGGAGTCGGCGCCAGGGGCGCAAGTTGCCGTTTCGCTGGCTGTCATGCCTCGCGTCCTCTTCAGCTGCCTCAGCAGCCGCGCTGGGTGACGAAGCGGCTGGTTACACCCTCCCCCTCCCCACGCGAGCTCCGTCGCAAAGCGCGGCGGCTGAGGCGGCAGAAGCAGACGAGCAGCATGATAGCCAGAAAGCGCTAACTCGCGCCCCTGGCGCCAGCTCCTGTTATCAGAAGTGCGTCGGAAAGAAACGAGCGAAAGATACATGATAGCGAGCACGAAAGGCGCGCATGCGCAAAGCGCGGCTCCTTAGTGCGGCGGCGCGCCGTCGGACGGCGCGGCGATGCATTTCGGCACGCGCTCCCGTGCCCCGCAAACTTTTGCTCCCGACTGTACATCTGGAACCTAGATAGTTGAAATATTACTTAATTTCGCCTGATGAGAACTGCGCAAGTGAGATATAGTATAACGGGTCAAAAGCCTACGGACATCATCCTGCTCTAAAGGTATGATTGGTTCTGTTTGCGATAGCCGAGACTGGGCCTAAATGTTTAGCTGAATATTATTTTGCGCGTGTTTGTGCATGTTCCGGCCGCAATAGCCCCCTTTTCAAAAGTCCGCGCCAACGCCCGTCCGCCATTGCTTGATCACATGCTCGAGCGTGCACTCGAATCCAATCATGCGCTTCGTGTCCAAGCAGTATGGCGACTAGCCAACGTTGCTCGATGGACTTACTGAAAAAAAAAATCCGATTGAGTATGGCGGATATAACAGTTATACCAATCTTCAGCCAGTGGTTCCTGACCACGGTGTAAGAAGGTTCAGAAGTGGAGTAAAGCTGTCTCCTAAGGTGTCCAACTTTTTGTCACCCGCGCCCCCAGACGGCGCCACAGGTCGTCAAGGCCTACGAAGGGCGCCTGCTACGCGTGGGGTCGACGGTTTAGATATTGCAGCGAAGCTCAGCACTTGCTAAACTGAACGTGGCGGTTAAACATGGCACTTGGAAGCGGCTGTGGGTATGCTCTTGATGCTATGTATGGCTATTAACCGTTCTAAACAAGGGCTTCTGGCCGGTGTCATTTTAAGCGTATTGCGCTTGCTTTCTTTCTTTGTGCAAGAAAGAAACTCGTACACACTGCTGGGCTGTTGAGATTGAGCAGCAGTTGAATGGTAAACATTGGAGTTTGTACAGCGCAGGCCCTAGGATTTAAGCGGACAACCGGCATGCGAATAGATCGCCGAGAGATGGGACGCTGAGGTTCTGTTGTGGCACGGTATGCTATTTGCTCATTAGGCGCATCCCGATTCCACAGCAGGCAAATCACTTCCCTCCTTTGAGAAAAACGAGTCTACTTCTAAATACCAAACATAAAAAGACGCGTTACTCACATACTTTTTATGATATAATAGTTTGTGTTCATGGAACGTACTTCCACACGAATGCATGAAGATATAAAACGTAATTTTGGGTGTCGTTCCTGCTTGAAAAAAAAACGTGTACTAAAACTCTATATTGAAGTAGGCCTGCTGACAGGAGCCACAAAACTCATTAAATATTAGTTCCCTGTGCACAAACGCAATGAGGCAAAGACACGCCAGAAATATGCTTCGATCTAGTGATTTTCTTTATTGAACAGGAACTACCTTGTTAACGTAATTCAGAAAGGAACGACCTTTTGGTTGAAAAACAAGCAAGATTTGACGAACCGAAAAGTAATGGTGCACAACTCATGCACTTCCAGGTGAAGTAAAACTGAATGCATTAAAAATAGTGCCGTTTGGTGGAAGGAAGGAACTGACGGCCCGCGGGTCCTTTTCTTTTTTTTCTCGGTCATCTTCAGGTAGGGGGGGGGGGGTAGCCCGGAAACATTGTTGGCGATGTGTCTTTCGCCAGCGCAGCTTTCCGCAGGGCACATTGCGAGTACGTGGGCCTTGTAGACGGCTTTCACGATTTGCTCACAAACCTTGACCCACAATGTCTCTCGCAGATGGAGTCTTGTCGGCTGCAGCAAGCGGTCTTTGCGCGATATCGCGTCACGCCATGCCTTTAAGCGGTCCTCTTTTTTGGGAGTAACAAAATCGGGCAGCTACTCCGTCTCACGTTTTGTATCCCAGGTTGCACGGTGACACGAAGTACTCCTTCCTCATTGCCGGCAGCTTCCGGAAGCCAAAACCGGCCAGAAACAAAAGCGGTAACCTCGGAAAACTGCGCAGCATTGCAGCCCAGCGCACGCTACCGCTTGCTACCACTCACGAAGGGACGAAGGGTGCGCGCCCTGGCGGCAGAAGAGACAATCGCGTGCCGATCTTCGTCACACCGGCCCTTCGGCGAAGGCGCAGCGTTACGCCACCTGAAGTATTTTTTATCAACGCGTCCGTGACCACTCATGCAACCCCAGCGACAAGGTGCATGATAATTTCCTTATTTGCGTTAAGACATCTTAAAATCTTGAGGGGAACCTTGAAACCTCAAACTTAAAACTGAAGAACGCCTCAAATATGTCCCACTTCTCTGAACAGTCTCCACGTCGTAGAAACGGCTCTAAAGGCTGGTTCACCAACTTGCGTTCGAACGTCGCCAAGTGCATCGAGCTCTCTCGTTATCGCTTACGACAACGGAACACACTGGAGCCATTTATCGGGATTCGCAAATATTTCCAATTTATTTTTGTGCATCATTCATTCACCATGGTCTTTAACAACTTTGAACAATGTTATAAGCAGCCGTGTCTCATAGATGGTACGCATATTCTAACTCGCAAATGCTGCGAAACCTCCAGTCTCCAATTATATGTACTAGTTCTGGGGCTATTCGCTGGACGTCCTCAGCATGCCAGTGTGTTTTCTGAGAGCTTGTATTACAGAGAGTTTCCAACTGCTCAATTGAGGTCACGTGGTGCACGGGCCACGTTTAGCAATAGGAGCAGCGAGGAGGTGCCGAAAGCGCTTGGTCGTCTGCGAACGTCTCCGTCTTTCCGCCTGCTTTCCTCCTTGCCACGGGACAACGCGGCGCATGCGCACTCGTGACCAGTCTCCGAAAAGAAGGCGTCCGCCATTAAATTAAACACGCTCCCCATGGTTTCACATGGACCCTCTCTTCAAGCTAGGCTCTCTGGTGCTTTCTGTGGTATAAGCGATCACGGGAGAGCATCACTCACTCGACCACACTCAAATGCAAGTGTTTGAACCAGCCTTAATTCTTTTTACCCATGTATCACTGTCACGTAGGGCAAGTACGGCATGTGGATCCTGTTCCTGTTCCTTGGGTGCTGGCGGCCACTGCCGGGATCTCTTCGGCGTGGCTTCCAGAGACATGCGGCTATGCCCTCTGCCAGACCATTGAAGATGCGGAAGATTTCGGAAAGAATCGCAAGTTTTTCTCCTTACATCTGTAAGTATTGTGGTCTTGTGAATGTTGATTTTTAAATTGTTTTGTGCGTCCTTTTTTCAGTTTATACATTAAATGCGTAATCACTAGTTATACAGGGTGTGCGGAGGTAAACAAAAACAAACATCACCGAACTTCCTCGGGCACTATGTAGCTTCCGATTGGCTACTATTTTTGCTTGTTTTTGAGAACCCGCAGTGAGTAGCGCGAACTTAAAAGGCTCACCGCCGAGGTTCAATCTGTGGTACACACATCTAACCTAAAATGCACCTAAGTATACCCAAATTCTCTGCATAAAAGAAAGAATGTGTAATACTCCGCGAGAAGCCGGACTACTTTTTACTACGGTTCTTGGGGTGAACACGAGTACAAATGTGATTACTGAAACCTATGAACGGGTTACTTTCTCTAGCTTCTGAGCTTACGGAAAATAACTACCCAGGGTCTGTTTTCTGGATACCAGCATAACTTTACGACTGGAGTATTTGATTGCTATACAGCACTATAGCTCACGCAACCCCAACCACTTAGAAATTCGAAGCTCTTTGATTACAGACCCTACATAAAGGCAAATGAGCTATTTGAATAAAGTAGAGCGGAGACAAGTACACACTGCCTACGTTTATTTTATTATGACTTGTGTCCAATGCCTATTACTCAATAAAATAAGTCGTAAATGGAAGTCGCTTTTCACTCGCTTTGCCGTCGTGCATTAGCATTTGTTTAAAAAGACAAAACGTTAATTTATTGATGTAGCACGATGTACGAGTACGCTTTCCTCGACAATCCCTTGCACCACTTCCAAAGGGTTATCCCTCGACTTGAGAGGAATTTTCCTTGGTCATGTATAAATAATTGTAAGCTGTACTGTTAGCGAAAACACAACATCGCCGATATTTCGCATTTTACTTTGAAAGGGCATTTACGGGAACGAAAGTGTACCACTTAGCCTAGTGCTTCAAATGATCGCTTTCCACCACACTAAGTTTGTGCAACAGTCTTCGGTCTCTGCGAAAAAGACTGTAAAACACTGCCGATCGCTTGTTCGCTATAGCACTGTCGCACTAAGCACATGCGACAAAATCTACTGAGTTATTTAAATCCCTCAACATGAAACGAACACTCTCAAAATACCATGTACTTCTTGAAGTTGTAAGTTAAGAATGAAAAAATAGTAAAGCAATCTTATACTGATCCTTACATAGACTAAAACACTGCATGTTTTTAAATAAATTTTGAACATTTCAGGACTATTAGTGTGTGCACATAAGGCAAAACTCCCGCGCGTCTTCTTTCTTTGCGCACGTCGTGTGAGCAAATCGCCTAGCTCATACTGATCCAGGCGGGAATAGTTCTGCAGTCGTTGATGGTTGAAAACGACAGGGAGGTATCAGCACCAATTATTTCATTATAACTTTGCATCCCATAACAACCCGGTACCCTTCTACATCACATATTAGGAGCCGATCGCAAACCTGTTCAATGCCATCCTGGCCGACCAGTCCTCTAGACTTTCACGCTGAAAATAAAGAGGGCCAATGATCAGCACTTGTTCTCTGATCACCGACCGAACAATGAAAACGTGCATGGGCATCTGAAGAGCTAATATAATTTTACGACGCGCGACATGTCGCTACAGGGACATATAACTTCGCTATCGACACACCTGTGCAGTTACGTCACATATCTGAGCTAGTCTGACGCACAATTCTTTTTCTCTTTTTAATTTCTGGCACTAAGCAAATTTCTGTAATTCATTCCTGTATCTCAGGAGCGTCACATAAACATGTACCAGTTTTTAAAAAATGCACCGCAGAAAGCGTGGAAGGGATCGGTATTGAGCTGGAGTCCCTCATGTTGTGAGTTGCACAAACTGCACCAACGACGCACACGAGAAAGGCGAGTTTGAAATATCAGAAGGCAGCGAAAGCTCGCTCGCAGACATGTTGAAAGAGTGCAGGAGTTGAGGGAGCGAGTACGAGCGCGCTCGTCGGAGGAAACGCGGAAACGCGAAATGCCCCGAAAGAGGGAGGGAGAGGAGGACACGACAGCGCACAGGGACATCACAACACCGAGCTCTGGTTGGAAGGATTAGAGGGTTGATCTAAAGCTAGTTGTCGTTGCCTTCACTGCACTTGTCGAAAGCGTTCGGGTGCAAGAGCCAAACACCTGTCGCCAGCGTTGCGCGTTTTCAAGCGTTCAACGAGTGCAGTGGAAGCGAAGGCTGCTTGTCTTCACTTCACTGGTCGAACAAATTCGAATGCGAATGCGAAACGTCGGACACAATCGTTCCGCGTTCTAACTTGTTCGCCGAGTGCAGTGGAGACAAAGGCAGCTAGCTTTAGGTCTATCCTTTAATCGTTCCAACCAGAACTTGGCGTTCTGACGTCCCCCTCGTGTCCACCTCTCCCTCCATTTTTCTGCACATCGCAAGGTCGAAAGAAAAGTTTGTAAAAGGTAAGCCCTGCTATCGCAAGAGACCCGAACTTCGTGTTCCACTCTTGCTCATATGCTAGATTTGTCCGGGTATTCTTTCAAAAATGCTCTTTCGAACAACCTAATTGCAGGCGCTCTAACAAGTAAGTTTTTTAACTTTTGCCGCGATTCTAGATTTGTCTGAAAAAGGTCCATTGCAGATGAATCGGGCCAACCAAGCGTCGACGGATCGCTCATGTCTTTATCCTAATAAACGCACAATGCTTATTTTAAGAAAAAGAATAATAAACAGAGCAACAATACACCCTTGTAACCACAGCCTTTGCCTTAATATTGCGGGAAATTTAGACCGAATTTTATATGACAAGCTTCTGGATCTGGATCACAAACAACAGGGCTACATGTGCTAATTAAAGTGTCGCTTCGATTTTTTTTTCTGTTTTTCAGGGTGAAGGACCGCAAGGGCTACGACACCAAGCAAGAAAAATCGAAAGAGTTGAAACCTTTAGGAGACGACCCCGACGCGAAATCATGAGAATCCAGGCGATTAAGTCATCTGTTCTCAGTCATCAATGTTTTTGCATTACTCTATTTCAAATCATTGTAAATGTCAGAAACAATCGCTTTAACACATTGAGATTTTTTTCTTTTTGCTTTTTTAACGTGATTAATTTTGTTTAGTGCATACAGAATGACTATCGCTACATATTTCTTTGGAGGCAAATGTATTTTTACATCATTATCATTGTGCAATACTCATACTTGGCTTAACTCATGCTCAACATTTGTTTTCTTTGAAAAAAAGACTACGTGCTTCCACATCGACGCGGACACCTTGCCATTCCACAATTTCCAAAGCGCCACAACCAAAGAAGACCACCGAGTAATATTTGTTCAGTGGCGGCTAGTTGAGTGACCTCAATAGTCGCTGTGGGGACCGACTAACCACTAGAGTAAATCTGAAACTGCGTGCCACTCTAGTACCAAAAGCGGCCGTAGGTGGTTAAACGAATAGGGTGAGAACAACAACCCACTAGCGGTATTGAAAGTCACATCCGCCGAATCAAGTGATCGTTAAACAACACGGACGTAACTTACGGTGAATGAAGTCGCTGTCTCGCGGTTACCGGCGCACCAGCAATAAATTGTTTGATCCGCAACAGGCGTGCCGTTTGACTATCGGCCCAGTGACAATCGAAGATTTTTCGATGAGAGCGCCGAAGAACGAAGTAGAAATCCCTGAAAATTACGAGAAATACAGGGCGTGGCCTATTATGCAAAGGCTAATTACGCACTTTTATCGGATGCGAAACAGTAGTTAGATGCTCGGTAACTATCGGTAACTGTCAGTAACCGTCGGCAGCTGTAGGTAACTATCGGTAACTGTCAGTAACCATCGGCAGCTGTAGGTAACTATCGCAACCTTTTGTTCTTATTCGGGGTGCGTTCTAGTTTGTCAGACATGGCCCTAAAAGTCCGGATTTGCACCAATTATGTTTCCACTCGTTGAGGAACCAAAAACCCGACCTGTGGGATCCATTTATAATATTGTAGGTTATATACAATGTGTCTCCAAAACAATAGACCAATCTCACCAGGAGTTGTGACGACGCCACCGCTGCTGTGGTGCATTCTGATACCTCTAGCTCTCCCCGATTTTCCGGCGGCGCGTTGATGCACGTTGCACGTCCGGCGTTTGGAAATGTTCGGGTTATAACACGAGACTTTTAATCGGGTGTTTATACTCGCGGTTTTCAATGGGTGGCCTCACCCGTTGTGTGCCAGAATGTTACAATAACAGCACCAGGTAAAAAGGCATCGAGTTTCATGTCTTACCGAGAGAAAGCTGTCACCCGAAGAGAAAGGCTAAGAAAGGTAAACAGGGCCAGACGGAGCAACAAAAAAATGGAGAGTTTTTCAGATTTTATTATTATATATATCCACCCCATTACACGTAAACTGGGTGCTCGCTCCGTAAGCGGTCTGTCCGTTGATCTACCTCAATCGGGTCCTCCGCACTGCTTTGCGGTGGCCATTTTTAATGCACGTTTTGCTCGATGTATCTTGGTGGATATCACTATTACTGCGACGACATGTTTCAAGCATAATTATGCTTCAAAGGATCAGGACAATCACTAAAAGAAGAGAACAATTCCCGTTATGCATCGCTTGAAATAAAACGACTTTATCGAAGCAGTCTTCATTGTTTTGTCCAAAAAACGTGAAAAACCGTATAATACAATTTAGAATTGCAACACTGACCGCCAAAAAGGTAGCAAATGAACCTTGTGGTAGCTTATTATGCCACAACTTGATTTTGGCGGGGGCTTCTCGTCCATTCTGCATTAACACCAATCGAGACTGCGGAAAAAAGGTTCCTCCGTCGGGCGACCGTTAGCGTTCAGAGCTTGCGTAAGCAAAATAAAACTGGATAGAAACTGTGCACGAAACCTCAACTCCATCCAGAGTTTTCAGGTATCTGGCATGGTTGCTTCTTTTGACAGAAGCGAGTTGTTACGGCGCGTCAGGCATGGTCTTTCTGAAGATCGTTTCTTCTGTGTGTGCAGGCTTCTCTCCGCAGCTCATCTGTACCCTGTCTCACAGGCTGTCAACGAGATTGAAACGACTTTTAGAAAACTATCGCTCCTCGAGAAAGTATATTTAGCTCTTCCTATTTCATTGTCGATTAAATGCTGTGCACAGGCCTGAGCACTACCAAGCCTCAGCTCAGTTTTCCATCGACATAGTTGATGCTGTTTCTCGGTGCAATACCGAGCCGATGGTCCCTCGAAGTTTTATGTTTTTTGCCATTGAACTAGATGTTGAATTGCTATAAATTCATTGAGACGTCCGAGCAAACGAAGTGCTCGAGTAGTGGCATCGTTGTTTTCCCGTTCCCGCGGTGGAAGCACCGCGTAACCGCGGTCGGTTCACGTGTACATGAAGCCGAAAAAACAAACGACGGCGAAGCAGACGACAAAGCCATGCTAAAGAAATAAGACTACTGGAACTGCTTTTCTGCTCTTGCTCACAAACTAAGGCATCACAAACAATACAATGTTATGAAGTCTTCTCATATAAAATCCAAGTTGATACCAGAGCGTCCCATAGGAGGGTATACGATTATGTACGCGCACCACAGCCCAATGTTGCCGGGATGCCGGAAAGTGATGACACAATTTGTATAGCGGCGGCACAACTTCCGGAATGAGCGCGCCTACTCAGTTCACTTGGCGACATCAGTCTATTGTTGTCGTGCTTTTTCTATTGAAAATATACGTATTGTCGAACGACCATTCTCAGGCCAAATGTAGCGCCAGCCGTGCCGAACCAGGGCTGGCTTGCTAGAAATAGTTTGAAACAGCGTCTCAGCTGAGACTGGGGAAAGAAAGCACTGCCAAGGCCAGCGCACGAGCGGAGCGGGACTCAAACTGCGTCTCCAAGACGCTCGCGCGCCCCAGCCTTTGCAGTGCTTTATTTCACCCTGACTCAGCTGAGACGCTGTTCGTAGCAAGCCAGCCCTGATTCCAAAGTTTCAGGAACCGATCGTTATCTTGATACAAAGTACGAGTGATTTTTTTTTAATTCTTTTGTATGTGAAAATGGCGGCGGACGGTGTCTTCAAATGCATGGAGCTCAATGGCGTGCGTTTCCATGAGGCAGAGCCTTTTATACTGGGAGAGTTCGGCGGATGGCAGATGCTTACGGCCCGCTAGGTTTAGCGGATTCAGCGGGTTCTGCTCCTCGCCAAGATATGCTCTCCCGGCGAGTGGATATCCATTAACGGGCGATGTATACGCGTGTAGGTTTTGCCGTCCGCGCTTTTGTTGGCGTAAGGATAGATTCAGAAAACAAGCATTTACTGATTCGGTGCTTCATTCATGCAAGAATTAGCAAAGAAACCATAAAACAAACCACCCATTTACGAACGGCACTCATTTATAAATGGGGAATCGCTGAAAAACGGACGACGTCCGACACAGCTCAGCGGCCTAGTGCGCATTTTTCATTGGGCAAGTTTGATTGTCTAGATCGCTGTCCGACTGTTTACCACATCACAAAGTTTGTGCGCCGTTGTGCGTAAGACGGCGGACAAATCGTGATTTTCCGCCATGCTTTCTCTAGGCGACTGCAGTCTTCCAAGTTTCTATCTTTGACAGCGTTGCACAACATTTGCAGAATAATTCTCCCAAAGAAGCTGACAAGGCAGCAAACGCTGCAGCGCGCTATCGTGACTTGAAACGTGCTTTCTTTGTACGATCCAGCGCTGGTTAGAGGCGCATTCCAAAGCAGTGAGTGCATGCCGCCATTGCTGCTTTCGAGAAACAAAGAGATACCCAAGCTTAAGGTATGTATATATATATATATATATATATATATATGAATGTATAGATAAATCGATCATGCGCAATAAGTACTCACCGTCGCAACGAAAAAAGGCTTTTGTCGTTTTGGTCCTAAGGCAGGGGCCCATTTAGGAAAATTTAATATAAAGTCCGGGATAATTAAGTTTTTAAATTATTTTTGCGTAATTAACTTATTTAGTATTGTGTTTAAGGGCATGGTTTTAATTAGAAAATTGCTCAGCATCGTCGAAAAACACTAAAGCAACAAATTGCAGAACGATAGAAGGCACGCGAAGCATTTTACGGCTTTCTGAAAAACCGCACAAATTCGACAGGCTTTCAAGCTTCGGTTTGCAATCGGCGCGCATCGCGGCCCCGGCGGCACCGCCGCCCCTTGTAGAGATAGTGCAACCAACTTCTGCTGCGCTGTCATCGCGCGACGCAGCAGAGGCTGCGTCGCGCGATGACAGCGGGCGCGGTGCCGCCGGGGCCGAGATGCGCTCCGATTACAAACCGCAACTTAAAAACCCGTCGAATTCGTTCAGTTTTTCAGAAAGCCGTAAAATGCTTCGCGTACCTTCTATCGTTCTGCAATTTGTTGATTTAGTGTTTTTCGATAATGCTGAGCAATTTTCTAATTAAAACCATGCCCTTAAACACAATATTAAAAGTTAATTACGCAAAAATAATAATTTTTACTTAAATAACAGCTTAATTATCCTGGACTTCAATAATTTTCCTAAATAGGCCCCTTGCCCAGGACCGAAACGACACAAGCCTCTTTTCATTGCGATAAGTAGTTTTCGCAGGAGCGATTTGGCCTGAGTTCTCTGAAACACCCTGTATATATATAAGAAACATTCGGAGGCAAGTTATGGAGATGTCTCATGAATCAATGATAATCCCCGAGAAATGCATTTTAAAACCTATACCTAATTTTTTTTTAATTCAATCATACGTTTACAGGGAATTTAAAATTCCTTATATAACACAACAGTCGTAGTTAAAAACTAATACATCATACATAAGAAAGAAACAAATTAGTTCACTTATTGCAACAACTGTGGTTAAAAACTATACATATATATATATATATATATATATATATATATATATATATATATATATATATATATATATATATATATATATATATATATATATATATATATATATATATATCATATGAATGTTATAATATACAGTGTCCATGGATACATACCAATCGAATGTCTAATAAAGTGTCTGGCACACTAAGTAATAAGTGCAGCAAAATAACACACACATACAAACACACATACACACGAGTACATACGGAGAACGTAGTTCACCAGTCTGAGAATAAAAAATATTAACAAGTATGAGACACTCAAATCAACAAGGGAAATCAAAAGCACAAAACAGAGGCATCACCAGGTGTGAGAGCAAAAAGCAAATACTTGGATAACGTACTGACAAACATCATCGCTTCAACTGATCAGCCTTTTTCTTGCAAGAGGAAGTTCCGAACAGCATTTCCGAACTTGCTCCCGCATGAGTTAAAAATATCAATTGTGTCAGGGTAGTGGTTATAACACTCAGCCGATCTTTGGATCGGGTTTAAGTGGCTAAAATGTCGAGCTAAATAAAAAGATGATTATAGCCGTGTAGGCACACGTGGAACTCTAAGGCTCACTTCGGACAGAAGGCTGGGAGAGTTAATCGAGCCGTGCAGGGTCTTAAACAAAAACAACAAATCTGCCTTCATCCGACGCTGCTGCAGGCTCAACAAGTTGACGAGATGCGAGTTACACCGAACGTTCAGACAAGGATCACCTTTCTCAAGGTAACGATATTTAAAGATAGAAATAAATTGGTTTTGGACTCGCTCGACAGATAAACTGTTAGTTTTGGAAATGCCGTTCCAGACAACTGAGGCGTACTCTAGCTGGGATCTAAGGAACAATACAACGTGAAAAAAGCGGACGGGCTTTTGAATTCCTTCGTTATGCGAGACACGGCACCTAACGTGCGCAAGGCCGATTGAACCACTCTGGTAACGTGAGTGTCAAATCACACGGTTGAATCAAAGACAACTCCAAGGTCTCTCAGTTCACTTACACGTGACAGCAGTTCGCCATGATAACTATATGAAAAAAATATATCATGGGTCTTGCGAGAATATGTTATTACTTTTGTTTTAGAATGATTCAAATGGAGGTCATTGTCTAAACACCAACGACCGAAGGAATATGCGTCATTCTGAAGCGCTATGCAATCCTCTAAGGTTGATATTTTTTGTAAAGTTTTATATCATCAGCGCACTGCAGGAATGAAGAATTTAATATAACTTGAAAGACATCATTTACAAAAATATTAAAAAGGACGGGGCCCAAGACAGATCCCTGAGGCACTCCAGAACTTGCCTTGTACAAGAACGATTTAGTATTGCTGACGCGGACGTAGGCTTGCCTATTAGACAAGTAGCATTTTAACAAATTGTATACCGAACCACATACTCCGTATGAGGAAAGCTTGTACAAGAGGATGTTGTGGTTGACTACGTCGAATGCCTTACTCAGGTCGAAATGAAAAACGTCAAGCTGACCTCTATTACAAACTACTTCAGAGGCAGCAGACGTAAAAGATACAAGATTGGTGGATGTCGATCTGCCGGACATGAAGCCATGCTGATTAGAAATGACTATATTACGAAACGTGAAGGAGAGGAATTGATGGATTACCATTTGAAAGAGTTTGAAAAACGAAGAGAGAAGAGAAATCGGTCTGTAATTAAGAACATCACCACTATTTCCAGATATCAGGACCGGAACTACCACTGCCAATTTCCAGTCGTCAGAGAATATTCCTGACTATATATATATATATATATATATATATATATATATATATATATATATATATATATATATATATATATATTATATATATATATAGTGGGCATGGTGGCATAGGAGCCAAGGGGCCGAAGGCGTATATATAACGAAGTGAAAAACTCACGGTGAAAAACAACAAACATATATAGGGTGTTTCACGAAAGGTGGACAAATTCGAGATTTCGAAAACTACGCGTCGCAACAAAAAAAGGGCTTGTGTCGTTTGGGTCCTGGGCCAGGGGCCTATTCAGGAAAATTACTAAAGTCCGGGATAATTACGTTGTTAATTGTTCTTGCGTAATTAACTTTTTTAATATTGCGTTTAAGGGCATGGTTTCAATTAGAACATTGCTCAGCACCATCGAAAAACACTAAATCAACAAATTGCAGAATGAAAGAAGGCGCGCGAAGCATTTTACGGCTTTCTGAAAAACCGCACAAATTCGACGGGTTTTTCAAAGGGATACCACAACGAAATGTCGGCGCTCATTTTTTGGTTTATATGTGTTCAAAGGAGCAGTATCACATCGAACATACCAATATCTTGTTAAAAAAGTCTCGAAAAGGAATTTTAAAACGAATTAAACGATTAGCAAAGAGCACCTGGTGGATGTCGCAAACGCCTAGCTTGTAATGCCCGTCTATAGTCGGTGACAGGTCAAGAACGAAGTGGAAGCTACTTCCACCCCTTTCCACTTTAGTGGAACGAACGCTGGAGATGAGGTGAGCTCCTCTCCACCGGTCGCTCGGCTGAAGTGGAAAGGGGTGGGAGGAGCTTCTACTTCGTTCCTGTCACCGATTTATCGTGGGTAGCGCCATTTTGAGAGCGAGAGAGAAAGGGGAAGGGCTACCGGCACTTTCCTCCTTTCTGGTTGTGTAGAAAGAGTGAAAGTCCCGGATGAGAGGCTTGGCCGGTGTTCGGTGTCTGCAGTGCCCCAACTTCGTTCGCGCTTTCTTCTTCGTTTCAAACTCCCAAACTTAATTAGAGCCAAGGTCTTCGATGGCGACAGTCCCCCGGTCATCGGGACACCACTGCTGGGTGATAGGGTGCACGAATAACGACAGAAAGCGTCGAATACTGTCCGAGGACCTATATGTAGCTTGCATTGAATCCGGCAAGGCGAGTGCGGCTGCAATGTTTTTAAGCTCCATCGCTTTCCGCGAGACTGGAAATGATGAACAATTCATCAATTTTTGCTTGCGATGGGCCTATTCCAACGTAGCCGTTTTTAGTAATCAACAAGCGATACACGAAACGGGAACCTCAATTAACTTTTTGTAAACACCCGGAGCTGCTACAGATCGTTTTGCTGCGCTGATTTTATCTTCGTGTCCGTGTTCATAAATTTCCTTGTGGATGAACGGCGAAGACGTTCTAGATGTACTTATATTGAACCGCAGAAAGCCTCAAAGCAGCCACGAATTATTTTACTATTTGATGCAATATTTGGAGTACTCACCTTCAATTTCTATCGCTGGCATGTTCGCTGCCGCTGTTCCCCCGGTCGCCGCACTGACGGATGCCATGACTCGAACAAAGAAACTTGCACACTGGACTCTAAAACGCAGATTGCAACACACGAGACGTACCCTGCAGCGACTATGCAGCGTTTCAAAGCGCCCAATCAACGGAAACAACCCACCAGTGGCACTCCAAGGAGCGCTTTTGCCGGCTCTCTGGTATCGCGCAGGAGATCGCGATTCAGGAAAACCGATAGAACTACCATTTCAAAAATTTCCAGCCTTACCCGGCGGCGGAAATGAGCCTTCAACTAAGTGTTGTAGATGATAAAATCGAGTCAGTCACCACTGCAAATTATCAATATCAAAATTAATTCAGTTACAAAATTTTACAGGCTGAAACAGCAGTTATCACGAGAAAACTCGCACGCACCTTGCGAGCGTACCTCATGTTCATCGGCGGTACAGCGTTCGGTGCGCGCTCCATTCACAAAATGTTCCGAGCACAGTCGAGAGGATGGCGTTGAGGAAACGCCTTTTCGGTTTACGGACGCAATCTACTGCCGCCGGAAACCGGGGTCATGTGGAAAGCGATGGAGCTTAAAGACATTGCAGCCGCTTCGCCTTGCCGGATTCCTTGCAAGCTACATGGATCCTCGGACAGTATTCTGACGCTTTCTGTTTTTATTGGCGCACCCTATGAACGAGCAATGGTGTCCCGATGACCGGGGAACTGTTGCCATCGAAGCCCGTGGCTCTAATTAAGTTTGACAGTTTAAAACAGAAAAGAAAGCGCGAACGAAGTTGGGGCACAGCGAGACACCCAACACCGGCCAAGCCTCTCATCCGGGAATTTCACTCTTTCTACAAAACCAGAAAGGGGAAAAGCGCCGGTAGCCCTTTTCCTCTTCTCGGGAAGAGGGGAAGGAGGAACTCCCCTCTTCCCGAGAATGCCTTTTGTGTGTCGCAGAAGTCGCTATTGTCCCCCTACAAGATTATAGAAGATTAACCTGTCACTCAAAATTCGTACAAAAACAGCCGCTTCGGTGGCTGGAACGACTAGGCCATCCTCTCGACGTCAGCCTCGCCGTAGCTTTGCTCGTCCCGAGACGACCTACGTCACGATTGCGTTGGATGTCACGTGGTCTCCGCTGGGCCTTCTCCGAGCGCTTGCCAGAGTGGGCTGTTTATAACGAAAATACAGCCACCAGGCTCAAAATACAAACGTGCGATTGTCATTTACGGATATTGTGGATCATATTCAACCTATTTTTGAACACGACGGAAATATTTCAAATTTCGTTAAGTATCCTTTAAGCTTTCGGCTTGCTATCGGAGCGTATCTCGGTCCCGGCGGCACCACGCCCCGTGGAGAGATAGTGCAACCAGCCTCTGCTGCGTCGCGCTATGACAGCGCAGCAGAGGTTGGTTGCACTATCTCTACACGGGGCGCGGTGCCGCCGGGGCCGAGATGCGTCTGCGATAGCAAACCGAAACTTAAAACCCGTCGAATTTATGCGGTTTTTCAGAAAGTCGCAAAATGCTTCGCGTGCCTTCTATCGTTCTGGAACTTGTTGATTTAGTGTTTTTAATGATGCTGAGCAATTTTCTAATTGAAACCATGCCCTTAAACACAATAGTAAAACGTTAATTACGCGAATATAATTAACAACTTAATTATCTTGAACTTTTATAATTTTCCTAAATAGGCCCCTGGCCCAGGACCAAAACGACACAAGCTTTTTTTTGCGACGTAGTTTTCGAATATGAATTTGTTACTAGAAACACCCTGTTTATGTTTAAATATACTTGTATATATATACGTATATATATATATATATATATATATATATATATATATATATATATATATATATATATATATATATATATAAGAAACATTCGGAGCTAAGTTATGGAAATGGCTCAGGAATCAATGATTATCATAAAAAATTGCGTTTTCATAGACATTGATGATTTTAAAAAAAATGACATTTCAATCATATATTTGCAGAGCTATTTAAATACTTGTTATAATACAACAGTTGGCGTCTAAAACCAATACATTATACAAAAGAAAGGAATAAATTACTTAACATAGTACAACAACTGTGGTTAAAAACATACATTATATAGAGAAAAGGAACAAACATTACGACTCTCACGGCTATAAACCAATACTTTATACAAAGAAAGAAACAAACACAATACAGGGAATACATGTGACGATTGTCTCCTTATCAAGCCTTGAACCCTGTACCACAACCGCCTGTTCACTGGTCAAGTCGCATACAATAACCGATTTATGTTTGATAGCTTTTATAAACAATGTTAACTCAGATTTACTCTATTTCAGAAACACAAAATCTATGTAGTTTCGGTTTCTGCATTTGCCTCATATATAAACAAAAATCAACATATGCAACCAGACAAAGATCCATTTCCTACGTTTCAAAAACTACTTCTTTGACTTTGATGCGTTTGCAAAGTTCCGCGATGCAAGCTTAGCCTTTTCTTTCGCTCTTTGTAGCCGACTCACTTCGTTCAAATGGATTCGAATCCTGAGTACCACAGACCTCCTGGTGAGGTTTTGTTTTGCTCCGTGGCAACTTGGGAAATCAATACCAGCCGAAGCCGCAGCCATCTTCCTGACCAGGACGTCTGTACTTTGCGATTTGTGCAGTGCTTCTCGGTTGGCAAAGAACACTTTTTTACAAGTCTCAAAAAGTCGCATAACCTTTGCACTGGGAGTAGTTAGTGCTCCTTCTGTGTAGCACTTCCAGCCGCGTGAATTCGAGGGCTGCCCTGGAGTTGTTGGGGTCCACTATCACCTCCTTGCAAGTTATGCATCCATTACTGTTCACGACACGCGTGACAACGTAACCTGCCATGTACGCAAAATCACTCTTTTCTGGCCCATCAAGCTGTAGGTCGAAGTCTGGCTCAGAACCCTCAGAATCTTCGAGGACTGCCATGAGTTCTGGCTGTACAGCATGTGGAGATCAGGCTGCCTTCCCCCGCACCGACCCTTCGGGCCCCAAATCCCGGCAGAAGCTTAACACGCCATGTCTCCGAGATGCGTCATGCCTCGGGGAGCGGCGATGGCCTCGCGTACCACAAGATCCAGGTACTGCGCTCCCCTAGGCCAACTGACGTCACGCGGCTGGCTTCCCGGAACAAAGGAGCCAAGGCTTGAAAGGGGAAGCGGGACAAAGAGGAGCCTCTCTCGGAGGGCGGCGCTCTCGAAGGACGAACATGAGGAAGCGTGCAGGCGGTGACAGGAGACGAAGACGCTGGCGCGGGAATCGGCGGGGAGACGGACGCTGGCGTGGGAGTGCGGGTGCTACGTCGAGTGGCGGACTCGACCAACGGACCGGACAGCGACCCTGGACGACGACGTCCCCATGACGCGGTGTGGACGACCACCGTTGGGACTTGGAGCAGCTGCAGTGACAGCGGACTCTCCCCCGGCCTCGCTGATGACCGTTCCCCGATCCCGAAACCCCCCAGGCAATAAGTGAGTGAATAAGCCCTTTTCGCCGAGAGCGAAGTATTGCTTTGTCATATTCATCCGGGAACAGGGTCTGTGGGAATCGGAGTTAGAAGCCCACAAGCTGCCCTGTAGTCGGCTAGAAAAAAAGCTCCGTCCTCAGTACCATAGCTGCCATGCTTTGGAGCTTGCAGGTACTGCGACACACTTATCACGGCCAAGGCTATCTTGCACTGGTAGAGGATGGGGATGGTTCTTGAAGGGCACCCGCTCAATTCCTAAGATTTCAGGATAATAAGTGATTTCGAATTAAAAAGCCCTAGTAAAAGACGCTACGTCGTTTGCTTCGCGAAAAATGGGATATATATTTTAAATCTAATTTTAAACACGAGCGCGAAATCGACACCAAAGCTTTGGCTTCGTCCGGCAACATTGGCTCAACGACGGGCGGGATTGGGGCGGGCGTGGTGGCAGGCGCGAGTGTCGTCTGCACCCGCACTCTTCGCCACGTTTTGGTGTCTATGCGGCATTCGACGACGTCTGCGCACAACTGCTGGCATAGTCCAGCGCACGTGGTGTCCGTAGTGTGGACGAAACTCCGAGACAATATTCACAAACGTGGAACGACGACGGTGGTTGTGACTCAGAAGACGGTGGTAATGACGTGAGACCACGGCGGGCGGCCGGATGGCTCCCAAGCGAGCTACGCGCAGGCCCGTTACGCCAATCACGTGGACACCGCCGAGCGCCGAGAAGCAACGTTACTGACGTCATGCGCTATGCTCGCCCGGAGAAGTAAAACCAAGCAAAAGGGGGCCATGATGATGACGTTTAGCTCAATGTTGGCTCCGCCCATTCCGTAGCCTTGACTGCGCTGTTGGTTGCGCCTGAATTAGCCCGCTCGAGTCAGCCGATTTTGGCAACTTAGCGATTTGCCAAGTTTGCCGGACCGTTTAAGAAACATTTAGACAGAACTGCGTTGTAATATTTGACGTGTGGTCTTCCTAGGTGATACTGAACAGGACCGCATTGTTTTTTCAAAACCAAAAATGGAAGCGGAGTTGCCCTTTAAGCCAAACCACCGAAGAGAGGTTCTCAAGGCTGTCCTGAGTAAACCTACTCGTACGAAGAAAACTAAAGCCATCATCCACAAGGTGTCGTCTCTGGAGTCCGAGAATACTTCTTGGCACGCCAGTATGAACTGGTTTACAAAAACCATCGCCAACTCGGATTCTAGTAGAAAAAAACATGTCAGTGAAGGCCTCCGAGAATTTCACAGCTTCTGCGTGTGTTGTGGCAGCAGCTAGCGCCACGCACCGGGCGGCCGCCTCGTGGGATAGAGCACGAGCGGCAACGAGACAGATGGAATGCCGACAGGACGACTCTCGGCCGCGGGCCACGCTGGCTCGCTCCCTTTGTGTATATATTTCTCTGAATATAAGCCTGTAACAGCGTGCTTATTTGTTTTTTGCATATTTAGTTCAAGACATGGATGGCGACTGCACATCAGATCAAACCAGAAGAACCAAGCTGTGGTTCAAGCGATGTCACTGGCAGTCCTTGCCTGACAAGCCTTAGAGCGCACATGCTGTGCTGTCCTGTGACTGATCAGCTGGACAACGTAGCTCACTTTCATTTTTTCAGGAGATATATGTGTCCGTATGGTTAAAGGCCACCTTAAATCGCTTTCTCTTTTCGTGTGCAAGCAGCTGTCTGACAGGCCACAAGCCCACAGTGTCACGCGGAAACTCTGACTTGGCGACAGTGTCTGGTGGAAGGCGTATTTGCTGGCCACGGCACAAGTGATTTCTCAAGTTCTTTACAATGTGAGGCACGTCCGCAAGAAAAAACAAATTTGGTTTTGACACATCCTGTGGATCTGAGCACTGCATGATACAGGGCTGCTCCTCCCTGCCGAGACTTCCGAAATCTCTCCAATACTCGATTGCCTGGCCTTATATCACTGGTGACAGCAATACCCCCCAGCCAACGGCGGCACACCGCTGAATGATGCCTTTGATGATGTCGGCACAGCGGGAACCAGAAAAAATGTACCCCATGAAGTCATATGTGACAACCTGTTTCCATCGAGTGGAAATGCCGCCAATCATCGAACATCAAGGCCGTGTGTTGCTAAGACTGGCTCGTCGCTATCATTTTTTTTCAACGTGGCATAACCACAGACACTTTGGGTGCTTAGGACTGTATTCAAGCTTATCGCGCAACTGCATTTTATCTACCGTCAAAACACACTTTCTCTGATGAGTGTTGAAAGAACTCACTTTAGCAGTGCATCATTTCGAATACCTGTGTTAGGAATTCCACGCTCAAATTTGATGTTTTGCATTCTTTCACGCGAGGTGCGCCCCGCTGGCAAAGGGTGGCCTTCAGCAAGCGTAAGCTAAACTCAGTAGACACGCATGCAAAATGAAGCTGCAAGCACTTTTTCACTGTGTCTGGCGACCCAAGTACTGCCGCAATTCAACAACCGGGATAAGAATTGAACCTGGTCCTTCGTTGAACACCACCTTCAGTCCCGTCATCAGGACTCTTTTGCTTGAGCTGGATGTTTTGTTTCTGGAGGCTCTTGATCTTAGCACTTGAGCACTGCCACCTCGTTCGAAAAACAAATGATTATAAATAAGTTTCACTTTAGAAAAGTAAGTAAAAACAAAGTTGCTTCCGAAGGAAATGCAATGAAAGCACGATGCAGTAGAGCAACCGCAAACATGATTTTGTCTTCCTTACAATGTGGAGCTTCGTCGCGGCTAGAAGGCGAACATCCAGCTGCACCTGGGGGGGGGGCATCATGGTGACAGGCAGCAATGAGGGTGTCAGCATAAGGACGCAAAGTAAGCATCATTTTCTTGTTCTTACAGCGAAAATTTTTCTCTCCCCTGCAATCAACCTGGAAACGAGAACGTACCGTGAGGAGTAAAACCGCATGCGTGACGCCATGGTTGTCATCCACGGCACCGTAGACGATACTCTCGCCGATCAGAAGACTTGGTTTCCTCCGGTCCGTCCACGAGCGAAGGGGAGGGTGGAGGCGGAGGAAGTCCCAGCCGCAGTTGCTCAACCATTACGCCTCGCATGAATCCATCTCGCTTCATCCTTGGTGAACGACAGAGGAGAGGGGCACAATTTCCTCCATCTGGGGACACTGGCGCGCTGTATGCAATTCACGCATCGAACAACGGACGCGAGACACACACACACAGATTTTGACAAGTGACGCACAAGTGGTTCATCGTTCATGTCCGGGAGGGCTTTTCTGTCGGGCGCCCATACCCGTCCACAGACTCTAGGCCAAGCCTTCGTAGAGCACTTCGCATATCATCTTTCACAGGTGAGTTCTGCCGTTTGTTTCTATTTTGTCCGAGGTTAACGTATAGCGTACTTGTTGGTGCTATAAAGTACTACACACGAACAGGTTGCTTTCACGACGCAATAATTTCATCACATTCCTTGTCTAGTTTTTCGATTCAATCACGTTGCTTTGATCGTTGGCTAAATTTATAGCAACTATATTTGCGATCTTGAGAAACATAATATTATCTAAAACTAATACAGCATACTCCGGTGGTATAAAACACACATCGGTGGAACTCCTGCAATCATATTGCGCTTATTTTTAGTAGCCCTGACGTAAACCTAAAGCAGAAATATTTACAGCCCACAAACAAAATTGCCAGAGGGATAAAAGTTCTTGACCGTAAAATAAAACCTTTTAGGTTTCAAAACAACAGCACCAAGATACTGAATTTCTACATAATAATAAAAAACTTCATGCTTCTAGACAACTTATATGCCTCACACAAGTGTCAACTGCATGGGTGTGTATGAGATTAGGCAATGACATCAATTGTGTGTATCGAAAAACCGTTGAGGTATAAAAACAGAATATTGTAATTTCTGTGCCATCTTGACATTGGAGCTCAATTCTGCGTCCAATTACGACAAAGCAAAATTATGGCAACCACTAAATCAGTATACCATCCAAAAGGCATTTCGTAGGTTACCATATGCCGCACGAATTATAGTGTGCTTGATTAACATCAAAACAAAATTACGTTTTTCTATTTATTTATTTAATACCCACAGCGCCTTCCAGCATTACAGTGAGGGCAAAAATTAACAGGAGATAAAAAAAATTCGCATAAAAGAAAGAGAAAAAAATTCTAGCAAGAAAATAGAAATTGCTTATGACAGTTAAAAAAAGAATCTAATTCGCTTCGGGCATACAGCAAATAAAAGATTGCTATCGCGCCATACAGAGCAAATGCTAACAAAGCAAAATATGATTCCAATCATCGTTTCTCGCATCTATTTACTTTTTAAACTGTTTATCAATGAAATGAAGTGTCTGCTTCTAAGGCAGCAAAAAAAAATGCATCATTCAAAAGAATTGACGCTATAGGCGAAGAGCAATTGATTCCAATAACCAATTGTTTTTTTTTTTTCTTAAAGAAAAGGAAGCTACGAAATGCTGCGGCCTTACATTCTGTACTCTGCGCACTCTTCTCGATGTGATCCACGCGAGCGGGACATTGTGCAGCGAAAAGATATACGCTTCACGTGGAATACCAGATTGCGACTGCTATATGCTATGGAATAGCTTTAAACGAAGCTTCGCTCTGCGTTCCTCGAGCGTATCCCAAAATTGGGTTGTGTGTATGTTTATACAGCCTAGAACTTGGTCTGCCTCCAAGGGCGACGAGTCTCCCAGCTGTAGATGAGCAATTTAGCCAGTGCAGTACAAACCGCTAGCCTGGGGTCTTTAACGTGCACCACGCAGGTGATATTAATGACCGCACGCCGGTACGATGCTCATCGTATCCCATTTTAACTATTGTTTGTAACCCGTTGCGCTAAATATCTCGTCCGTATTTTCGTTTTCCTAGATATACCGAACTGCTCGGTATGCACTCTTCCTATTTTATCTTTGGCAATATTGAAGTTAGTAGGGTCCCATAGAGGACAGGCATATTCTAGCACAGGACGCACGTTTGACTTGTTGAAAAGTTTACGAATGTCCTGAGGAAATCATCCAGTGTTTCGGGTTTAGCTACAGTTTGAACATTAACTGGTAGAACCTTTATTTATGTTCAAGCTTGGTCTTTTCAAATCATGACCAGACTAAGAGTATTTGTTTGTAATAAGCAATCCGTTCAGTACAGATCGTTGAACGTGTCGCAAGCTCCTAATTAATAACCTTTGTGGATTCGGAAGTCACCAGGAATCCTTGGATTGTTATATTTGTGATGTTATAGATAGCGATAATACTTTATTTGCAGAATCATTAACTTCACTATACTTGTCTTCGCTCCATTCCTGTAGCATCTAGCTAGGTCCTGCAAAAAAAAAAAAAAGTTCAATAAGCAGCATAATTGTTTCCGGACCTGGTACTAGTTACTTCATTATTCAAAAACTAATTACATAAAGTCTTCGGTTTTTGGGGTTTTCTTTATGGAGGGGGGGGGGAGTTGGCATAATTGCTAGCTGGCGGTCAAGAGAGAACGGTTAACTCGAGGTGACTCAGTGTTGTCGCACCAATTTCTGAAAGACGCAAGGGCAACTCAAAAAGTAAATTTTTCTAATTAACTTTAGAAAAATACAAGATGAGGCAATATAAATCACGGCATTTTATTTCAAAACCATTGGGCTTATTGTCGCACTGCACCAACACGCAAATTTGTTTAGACACTCATCGTCGCCGACGTGTCTCGACGAGATATGCGATACCGTCGTAGACCAAATCAAAATCGCTGCCCTTCCTCAAACTCGTCGATGACGGCAAGGGATTAAGGCGGTCACGCGTTTCCATGCCAGCGTTAACCTGCCATGCCCCCGATACATGTTGTCTCGCCGCGCAAGCCGTCTCGACTCGGCCGACACGCTAGAGATTGGGGTGTGGTGATCATCAGTCCGTGAGTCCGCTGTCGGTTGGTAGGTGCGACAACGCGACAATCCGTCTGATAGCACTAGGAAGGGCTCATGTCATCGCGCTACGTGAAACGTGACCTGCTGAGAGAATCAAAAACTACGAATGGCATGAGAAAACAACATTGCGATATAACACACTGGGAAACCCGCAGCTGTTAACAACAATAAAACCATATAGTAAGACTGATTTTCGCCTTTCATTGTATACAGCGCAAGATACGGTTTTCAGGCAGCAAAGTATACGTTCCCCTTTTATTTTCCATATTTTAAGCTAATAGGCTTGAGGTGCATCCTACACATTCGTTTTCAGATCATAAAATAGCCAGTTCCATATAGCACCCTCCACTGGCAGATGCCGAGAGCTCCGCGCTATGCTTCGTTCAGCTTGGGTCCAGACGCAGCCGATGCTACAAGCGCGAGCTCCGGGCTTCAACGTCCTGCCAAGCACGCGCGCTCGTGCAGTACAGGCACTGTTCAGGGTCACACGCTCGTGCTTGTAGCATCGGCTGCAGTCTGGACCCAAGCTGAAACGAAGTATAGCGGTCGTCGAGAGTCGGCCTCGGCGAGTAAAATTGGTCACGTGATCTACCCCAGTGGCACGCGCTGCGGAGCGAATCTAGCGCAGCCCTACCAGTACCACCGCTTTCAGAGCGTCTGCCCGCGCTTTTTAGCCGTTTCGGGTTCCCATTGCCATCTCGTTGAAAGCATGAACTCCGGATCGGGACCACCTCAGACATTTTACTACTTGATTAACGGTGACCCCGACGGTAAAGAGACACCTAATTTTCCTTGCAGTTAAGTAAACCCTATGAAGACAACTAGAAAGCACTTGTACGAGCTGTAAGGATGCAATTAAGCATACCAAACACGTATGCCGTAAGGCGATCGTCAATCTCCGAATGCCGCTCCCATTCTGGAGCATTTGGCGTCTTTACAGTCTTCCCATTTTCCCAATTACGTCCTAAACATTATTCTTCACGGTCCACATGCACCTTCGCTATCGAAAATTCGGTATAATGCCACTGTCCGGATTATGGAACTGGAAATGTGTATCTGGGAGCCCGAACTCCAGATTGCAGACAAAGAAATAATCCTCTGCAAAACCCAAATTTCAGGTCAGCGGCCAGGTATAATCCAGATAGATTTCCGGTTCCGCAAATCCGGATAGCGAAAAAGCTATACCGGATTTTCGGTAGGGCTGTACGTGATTTGTGGTGGTTGCTCGTCATCGACTGTTGCGAAACAATTGCTGAGTGGAGGTAAACTGCGTGAAACGCAAGTTCGTCTACTTCTTTTGTGGAGGGTAGTGTTGACGTCAGAACGCCGATTCGGCTCTGATTGAAAGATCTGCCAGACCTCAAAGCAAGTTGTTTCAGGTCTACCCACTATCCTTCAATCAGGAGCCAATCAGAGCTCGGCGTCCCTTTCCGACGTCACCGATCGAGCTTCTGCAAAAGGAGCGCAGGCGAACTTGCGCGACCGCATTACTAATGTAAGTCTTTCATAGTGCTACAGGGAGACTTTTTGCACTTAAAGTACGTTCACACAGTACTATTTTCGTAAATTGCGTTATATGCTACGGGAACCTACGTCTGCTAATGACGTCGAGGTTACGACAGAGAATCACCGGAGCATCCGGGCATCGGATATCATGGTAATTAACTCGACGTCAAAGCTCAAGAAAACACGAAGTACATGGTCCCTCCAATACAAACTTAAGCATGACGCTTTCAAATATTATTTTTACATGCGGGAATTAAAGAATGGCCTCCTCATCAAATGTTGTAATTCCCTTCCGTCACTTCACAGATTCGTTGATGCGATTACTTCTAATTCGTCAGGAGATTAATTACTGGTCGGTTGCATATGGCATGCTAAACACGATTATGCTCTCGGCGTAGCCATACCTGCCACTTGGCCATTGGCACACATACCTGAGCCGTAGGTATCTTTGAAACAAAATAATAAACAGTCGCATATGGTGAACGGCTGGCCAGGAACGCCCGTGACCTTTTGCGGTTATTTTGGTACCGCATTTAACCAAAAGATACCGTACAATTCAACGCTCGGCAAACACTCCGCCGAGAACGGCTGCCTCGTCGCCGTCGTCATCACTAGAGCTGGAGCTGTATGAGCAACTTACTATCTTCGTTGCTGTCACTGTTTTGTTGTGACTACTCTGTAGGGTGACCATATTCCTCCAAGTAGAAAACGGGACATCCCAACCGGGGGGGGGGGGGGGGGGGGTGTTAAAGGTTGAGGTAGAGAGAAAAAATGTAATGCAATAACTGCTGTTACTTCGAAACGTTACCATACTGCACTAAGCCCTTGGGAACAGTCCCACTCACAGTTCAGTTGCATGCACTCATTTGGAAGGTACTGCTTTGGGGCCCTTTGTTGGTGTGAGCGTATTTGCCGGCGACTGAAATTTCCTAAACAGGAGTTGGTCATGATGAGAGGACAGAACGCGAGCACAACGAGAACCCACCCAGCAATCAACCCGAAAAAAAAAAAACACGCAAAACTCTCTCACTTCCTCGAGGGAACGCTCATATACACGAACTCATCTCTGTGACGTCACGGCGCGGTGGTGGCGCGTCGGTCGCACTTCCAGTCTGGGGCTGTGGGCAGAAGTCCCCATGCCAGACGTGTATTCTCGCGTTGTTTTGAAGGGAACCAGACAAAAACCTGCCTTCTCAGTCAAAACGTCGCGACTGGGGCCGTACCAAAAGAGTCAGAAAGGTTTGAAGGTCAGTTTTCACGTGCTGGGTTCGTCCGAGAATCTGGATATGTGCCATGAAAAGGGAAAAGCAGACGCCGTCGGACAACGATTGCTTGGGCGGGAAGCACTTTGGGTTAAATTCACGGATACTTGTGGTCATCAGATTTATTTGTTTTGTTTCCGACATAGAACACCAGAAAACCGTCAAGTTGTGCGGACCACCAGCGGACTACGTTCAGAGCGTCTTCAAGTTCAAACAGCGCCTGATTGTTCGAACTGTCGTCTGCTCTTTCAAACGTTTCTGCTTGTCTGCTCTCTTAGACGACGCCGGTCCGTAGACCAAATGTTGGCCCGGTACTTGCGATAAGAAGTAAGTGCAGGCCTCAAAAGACTTAAATTTGAAGGTTGGTTAGCGAGCTCGATGTAAACAGTAGATACAAGGAAATGTTAATCATTGTTACCAGTGACCATCACCGACTTGTTATGCCTAATTCAGTTGGTCCGATTATGCTTGCGAGTTCCAGTATCGACGTCGACCATCTCAGCTATGGTTCACGCTTTTGCAGCCCGGGCGGCGTCGCAACTGAAAATTCCGAGCGAAATCTCATCATGCGAATCCGGCTTTAGCGTACATTCTGCGGCGTCCACGCGGAATGAATCGCCACATGTCAAATTATTCACGCGAAGTTTTGCGGTGCTAACGAGCCTCGGTAATTTCGCTGATGCCGCTCAAGATAGTCAGACATCGCCAGGAAGACGTAGAACGAATAATTCGAACGCGAAAATGGGCAGGGGGACTCACACTGACACCGACAACATCGCATTTCAATGGGTTGTTTATGGGCGACGGCGAGTTTCTTGCCCACACCCCTATCGCGCATGCGCGGCGCCGCGTAGGCGTCCGCTAGGGGCGCTCCGGTTTGTTTGTAAACATGAGTTGGCGTATAGAAACTGAAATGTTGAGAATAAATACAGATCGTACTTCTCCGAAAAGGCAGCGCGGAGAACTACTCGAGACCTGTCGACGCGCTCCGCCCCTTCACACGAATCGGTTGGAGCCGCTCGGCAAGTGATCCACCCACTTTGCAGATTCTGCAAGGGGCACTTGGAAAGATTGCTCGCATCTCGCAACGGTAACAAGAATCCGCGCGGCGAGCGCCGCCGAGCGTTCGCTGTTTGCCGGGGAAGGGCCATTAGTGCGCAAACCATTTGGATGCAGCAACCATTGTGACCTGCGTCCTGCTCGTGACTTCCAATGGCATCTCCATGCTGAACAAGTTTGCGTGCCGCTAGGTACCTGCAGGTACTTCCTGCTTCCCACAGAGATGGTAACGTCTAATTACAAAACACGCATTTATCTTCGAGATAAATCATAGCAACAATCATAAAACTGGCCCTGGCGATAGTAACTTCGGTCGTCGTTGTCAAGCCACTGCATGTCTTCTTCACTAACAGTCATTAGTCGGAAATCAACAATCCTACACGTTTCTGTGTGCGTGTGTGAGTGTGTATGTGTATGTGCATGTGTGTGCGTGTGTGTCTTTTCAGCCATCCAGATATGGGGATATCCGACGGTGTCAAGTCAGGTCCACCATTAACATGCACATTTCATCTTAATGGACGCCATTTCTGCTTTCCTCTTTCACACTGGTCGACCCTTTTCTATTGACATCACTTTTATACTTGTTTATTGTGCATTACATATGCCCAGACATGTACACGTTACCCCAAAAAAAGTAACTAAATACCGTTACTCGTTACTCGCTCAAAAAGTAACTAAATACGTTACTCGTTACCGATTCTCAAAAGGAACGCGTGAGTTACCTCAAAAGTAACGAGTTACTTTTCACGTTACTTTGAAGACCAAATACACAACTGTTTTTGTTTCATGGTTTATTGTTTTCTTTTAGTAGTCGTTGCCCTTAAGCAGCAGCTGCCTGTCGAAGTTTTCATCAGTTATGTTTCCCGCTTCCTTGAAAATACATTTCCGGTGACGCTGAAGCGTCGTTCTACTGACGCGCTCGAAGGAACGGCAGTGTTGTGCTTCAGCAAGAGCTGGTGAATCTTCGGGAACTGCGCCTTCATTGAGGACAGCGGGTAAGGGGTTATGTGCCTTCCCGTGTTTGCAACCTCCGGGTTTACATTCGGTCCGGACCCGGTTCTAGAAAGTTCAATTAACGAACCTGATTGTGCTCGCTGGGTGAAGGACATTCTCAGCTGTAGAGTTCAGTACAGCAACGTTTATCGCTGGACACGTCAGTCGAACTGTTCGACTGACGTGTTCAGCGATACATGTTGCTGTATTGTCATACTGTTTATTTGTTTTTCGGGTTTTCCATCTGCCTTTGTCGCAATAGACACATACTAAGGCTAGAATAAAAACAAGGCCGTTTAAAGCGGTGTTGTACACGTTACTCCTCAAAAGTAACGAGATACCGTTACTCGTTACTTGGCCTTAAAAGTAACTAAATACCGTTACTCGTTCCTTTTCTGAAAAAGTAACTAAATACGTTACTCGTTACCGAAAATAGTAACTAGATACAAGTAACTCGTTACTTGTAACGTGATGCTCGTCAACGCGTTGCTTGTAACTGCCGTTGCGCACATGTCTGCATATGCCCCAATCGCAAACACAGTCGCTCAATGAATGTCTACTGGATTTGTGTTTTCCGCTCTCTAGAAGAAAAAAAAAAGAATTAGATGACTGCGCACAGCTTCTCCTTACACCACTCAATCAGTGGCTTCGCCACTTTAACCTCGCTGCGCAGGCTCGCCGTTTGACTGATCTAGGGCAATATTGATAATAACCTTGCGGTTTTATCACATCGATTGTCGCTGACAAGCAATAATGAACGCCATCTGCCGGCTTAACTATACTGGTTTGTGTACAATAAAATTGCTGTAAGCTGTGTATGTTTGTTTTCTAGTTATAGACAGAAGGAAACTGACTAACCGCTCTATAAGGAAGGTCATTCCTACAAATATTTTGTTTCCTTCTTTTTCTCGCAGGTACGAATTGGTTATTTGTACCTACTCTGTTTACTGGACGTCTGCGCGAATGGTGGAAAGCTGTACAAAAACATTAGCCATGTCATTTTCAGTTGAATGGCTAACCGGGCTTGTTATCACCACTTCATCACTTCACAGGCCTCTTATTATGGTACTGGAGATGTTAGTGTCCACCACTCATATTACTATCGCCTTTTTCTTACTTTTTAGATACCTCCAGTCATTTGGGACTATGAGAATTACGACTCTCGACACGCATGACTCTGCGCATAATTAAAATAGGTACTTACAAAACCGACAATTATTACCTTTAATCTATTAAAAATACTCAGTAACGTGCCTCGTCAAATCGGACTCTCCAAGGGCTGAACGAATACAACGTCCTCATTGTGCAGCTAATCCATTCTAATTCACGCACATTCAATGTGCTCGACAGGAGGTCACTTTCGACGTAATTTCTTTGTGTGAATGGCATTACTGCGAGCCATACTAACCATCATTGCGACAAAAACGAAGCTCACAGTGATATCCTGCACAAGCTACGAATATATAAAAAAAATAATAAAGCCTCGTCGTGACTTTTTTGCGAACAACTCAAGCACATGAATTGAAAACCTCATACGCGGGTCTGTTTCGTATTTGCTACACGGAGATTTCGGATAACATTTGGACTAGCTAAAGTACCCTTCGTACGGTGGAGCGCCGACTGAAACGCACTCGAAGAGTCAAGATCGCAAGACGACCCTGCGCTCGCCCCAAGTGCGTTTTGGAAAAGTGCCACTAAAAATGAGCTCGTAGCAAGAGCATTATTATATCTGATCAATACCTTTACCGTCGTCACAAAGCTCAGCACGCCTTGTTGACATACTTGAGATCTCCCTGGAGTCGTGGAAAGATTATAAACCTAAGTGTCTCGCTAATCTTACCGCGATATAAACCTTCCGTCGCGTTTTGCGCAATCATACGTCCATATATATTTATATATATATTGGGAATGAGTGAATATTGACAAGTGCCGCCATAGTAATATTGTGAAGGAAGAGGGGAGAAAGCGATTATTGAATTTATTACATTAAACTTTCCCTTTCCCAAACTTTAATGCAATAAATTCAATATTCACCCTCTCCCTCTTCGTTCTGATACATATCATATATATATATATATATATATATATATATATATATATATATATATATATATATATATATTTACCATTTGCCATGTTTTATTTTTTGGTCTTTTAATCGGCTAATAGGGAGTTTTAGTACATCGTTTCAATACCTCCGATATCGATACGATGCACGCGAAAAGGCGTGGACGGACTACCGGATATCCTTATCGGAGGTGTCGAAACGATCTACATAAACTCACTATTGCCGCAATGCCACTCGGCTGTGAGAGATGATAAGTTGTTCGCGACTCTACAGGCTCTGTGTTTATTTTGAGTCGGCAGTGACTTTGTATGCCCTGTAATAAAATTGTTGCTCCGCTCCCCTTTCAGTATTGAGCAAGTTTTATTCTGGGTGATACTGATGTCGCAACTGTCAGGGAGACAAGGCAGAGCCTATGTTTCTGGGCAGGTATAGTAGAGGTGAACCGAATTACGTCCCGGTGAATTTCTACTTTTGAATGCGATACAACATCCAGGGCCACCGAACTGTATGGATATGGGCGTCCCTCTGCCCTGACTCGGTGCTCAATATTTCTGGGAGAATCCGAATTGGCGGATCATTATTCTCCAATTAATTTTAGCCACTCAATCTAGCGTGAATTTTTGAGTTGGTGCTTCCTGGTGATAAATCATCCCGATTCCCCCGCTTAGCTTAGGGGTAACTAAATTGGTATAAAATTATACTCATTTCAGACCGAGAGCGCGGAGCTTGACGGACGTCTGAATGCAGGCAAATGATGCTAAATGATATCGCATTACATCTCCTTTGGCAGTATTCAGGGGAAATATGTAGATTCCTGCGGGTATGGCTCCATTATTTTTGGCCTCATCGTACGAAACTAATTCCAATGGACGTTGATCACCCTGGCAGCACCCGAGCACTTGGCCCCGTAAGAAGACACGTCCCGAAGGATTTCCGATGATATAACGCCAATACAATTACATCGAATGCTTTACCGTAGGAAGGTCATGGGTAGTTCTTACATCTTGCATAACCCGCATGTTGAAGAAAAGCGCACACTTTTGGCACAAAAGTGCATTTGTGTTTGCATCGTTCATTTGACCCCCCCCCCTTTCTTGAAAGAAACGAAATGTAACTGCACAAGCCATTAAGAGACCCTAAAAAATGCAGAAAACTTAGGCAACCTGATAATTTCACGTACAAGGCACACAACAATTAGTAAAACTAAAAACACGCGGTGTTTGGCCTTTCTCTCTTGCAAAGAAATCTATATTGAATATAACGTAATAAGGCAGGCGAGCTGGTTAAAGTTAAACGTTTCTAAAACCCAAGACGGTGGCTACAAAAAAGGACAAACACAAGACGTCTCAAGATACGTCTTGAGACGTTTGTCCCCTCTTTTGTAGCCTCTATCTTGGGCTTTCGAAAAAGTTAAAATCTATCTTGTTGTTATTTATAGCAATCTGTTTTATCACTTGCAAACGTTGCTGCTTTTTTTATCTCTTACTTTGATAAATGTGGAATACCTACCAACAGTAAAGTTTGCCCCGACCTTCAATCACAGAATTTTAATATATATTTTAAGGTTCCATTTGGAGGTCCGTTTGTTTGAACAAGCCACTGGTTGACCCAAAGGAGTCGCCAATTGACTCTGAGTAAACTGAGAAGTTTCTCGCAGAAAACCTTGAAACAACCCTGCCTCCTGTTTTGTTCCGCTGCCAGACACCCCACGCCATGCAAGTTGTTACGTTATGCAGCTATGCGGAGCTGGCCCTGATGCGTGTGAACTAAGCTGTTTCCTCGGAACTTCGAGTGATATGCCTGTTATGTCAACTTGAAGAGGCCCTGCAATCATCTTTAAGCGTCTACCTTTTTTGCGGTTTCCACATCTGTTGTGCTTCGGTTAGCCGCAGCCGATAGGCCAGTCGCTTCGCTTTTAGCTTTTGATACACAAGCCAGGACCAGGGACGTCCTAAAGGAGGGTATTTTTTGCTTATTGTTGTAATTTTAGTTTGCCCATAACTTTCAAAATAAAGCAAATGTTTAGAAAAGTTTTTCTGCGTTACTACGTTTAGTGCACTTAGGCTCGGTGCAAACTAAAAACCAGTAAAAAAGCCTCCTTTTACATTGACATGACTGGCATATCTCTGAATCAAAGGCAACGCGTACCAATCACAGCTCTAATAAACTCAATAGGGTCGCGCACCATGTTAGGCTGTAGGATAGCATTTGGATATAATACAAGTGCCATAATAACACTTAATGAAATGGTTGGGTTACATTTACTACACTGGCAATCATAACTTAAGGTCACAGCTCCCCTCGCCAACGATGTGTTTCACTTTGTTTGTGCATTATGTCCCTTGCCCATTTTGTGTACGGTAAATGACTTAATTTTCGCGAGGACCTATATTTTACAAATTTCGCGAATAGCCTACAATTCGTGAAAAATACGTCCCTCGAACAATTCCGGTGAAGTCTAAACACATTGGTATCTCTATCGAGATCCCACCACGTCGCGAAAATTAGAACCCGAAAATTATTCCAAAACTTCAGCTTTGACCTGAACCGCGAAATATTGAGCCCGCAAAAAATAAGTCACTTACATTTTTTTTTGTTTATTTCACTTTTATAGTTTGATTAATTCAGAAGCGTACTGGCGGGATTATATTTTTACATTGTAGATATAAAATTTAGAGATGAATAAGCAGTTACTGCGAAACTCAGGCTTTTATACTTCGTTTCTCTTTAAAAAAGCATTGACAGGTCAAAATCATTTTTTTCCCTTATTTTCCGAAACGATTGAAAACAATGCCTGAAAATTACCCTCGAAATTCGGAACATTGTAAGTCAGTATTTGTAAAGTAAAAAACAATTTCCCGAAGCCGACTTTGCAGTTCCCGCGCAATCCGCGCCAATGCAGTGACATCAAAGATTGAGTCGCCCTGCAACTCGAGTTTCTCTCACGTCTTCGAGCCATCCTGACCCGAAATGTCGTGTTCGCCAGCGTCCCGCGATCAAATGCTCTTCTCCGTGCCTGCTGCCTATCGCTGTAGAGCTGAAGATGCTTTACTTTCGAGTTAGAAGTTCTTTTCGGGCCCTGTTCAGCGATCTCGAATTCTTTGGAACGGTGTGAGGTCGAAGAGAACGCGCAGTGGACTTTTATGAGCGACGTGAGGCGCCACGTCGCGACGGTTCTGCGTGAAAGGCTGCCCTGGCGGTGTCAACACCGAAACTACGGGGCACGGACACCAAACCCAGTTGTTGACCGTTTGACGATTTCCTTTTCAAAGTCTAGGAGATCGTCGGGCACCTAAAAGACTGAAAGATGTTTAGAATTTTCTGTAGTGCGAAATTAGAACGCAGCTCTTGAGGAGGAGGAGGAGGAAGGTTATTGAGAAGAGGGTGTGCCCCTCCTCTCCCTCCGTACTCTCCCATTTAACGGAAATTTTTGGCAAAATTTCCTGATAAACTTAGCTGGGAAATTTTCACGCTATATTTAGCGGAAAATTTCCCAGCTAAATTTAGCGAAAATTTTCCCGCACAATTTAGTAAGAAATTTAGCGAACATTTCCCGCTCAGTTAAGAGGGTTAAGTTTTCCAGCTATATTTAGTGTGGAAATCGACGTCACGTGACCTCAATGCCAATTTAGTTTCTCCACTAAATTTAGCGGGGAAACTGTGACGTCCCATAATGCAACGCGCGCGGTTACGCCACCGCCAACGGCGACGCCACTCAACCCGGAAGCGGGCGCATAAGAGCTGCGTTCTAAAAAAGAACCTTGTCTGATTCCTCGACTGGCCGTTCATCCTCAGTGCTAAATGAGCCAAGCGCCGCCAGCGCCGCCATATTTTCTGAGGGAGAATAAAAAGTCAAGAGGCGACATTGCTCCGGACTCTGATTTTCGCTATTAAAAAAAAGTGCCGTAGTGCGTTCGCAATTGCGTTAGAAAAACATGTTTTACGAATGCCGTTAATAATTATTATAGTAATTTCCCTTTCAGAGCTTCTAAATATCATAATTGTTGACGTCACAACTGTAAAAAAACTAGGAGGTGAGAAGAGTGAGAAAGGAAGACCAAAAATTACAAAACGCCCGCAAGCGTAATTTTTTTTTATGATTACAATTTGCATTGTTTTAGACAACAACAAAAAATACGACCTTTGGGGTCTCAGCGCGCCATTAAGTCCTAAGGGGGCATGGTAGGGTAAACCACCCAAAAAATCGAAGTTTCGATTCTGACACTGAAAAATCGACCGCACAACGGAAAACAAACCCCCGGAAGCGCGTCCTCGAGCGCCCGCTCCGAAGCAGTTTAAAAGTCGCAAAAAGTGTGCCACACCGCCTGGCGTTTAAAAATGGCGGACGGAGATCGGAGGCCGGTTTGTTTATCTTGGACTTTCGCTGTTTTATTAATTTGGTACCGTTTTTTTTTCTTATTATTATTATGTGTGTGTGACAAGTAAATGAAGTGTACTGAAATATAATTTATTGTTGAAAGTATTTATTTCTTCGCAAATGTGCCACTAGTTGTGCCCTTGTAGCTTGTTCCATCTTTCTTTGTTTCTGTTGTGGCCAACATTTCTGTTGTGGTCACCTAAGGACTTTTAGTCGCCTCTGTTTTGCGTTTCAAGTGTATTACTTGCCCAGAAGATGCCACCATCGTCCAGCAAATCGACCAGAAAGAGAACTCTCAAAGGTAATCGGTTCACTTGCAAGAAAAAGAGTGAGAAACTGGCACGGCGAAGCGCAAACTTTACGAAACTTGGTGGGAGTATCGGTGGTGAATCCTTCGATGTAGACGGAACGAGTACGACTGGCTTCCATCTAATCGACTTCGATCTTCTCCGCAGCTTCTTGCAAGATGTTGTTGTGTGTAAAAAGTGCAACAAGGGAGAAATATTTTCGAAAGAAGCTATTGACAGGCGAAGCGGTTTGGCATTCTGCATAAATGTCACCTGCAGCGAATGCGATGCTCTCAGTGTGCTCGAGACATCCATGCGTACTGCGGGCAACCTCTTTGAAATAAATCAAAAGTTCGTTTGTGCCCTTCGCACCTGCGGAAAAAGATTGACAACTGGTCGCATCATATTGTCACGAATGACAAGTGATGAGGCGGTGAATAACTGAGTAAACTAAACGTTTAATCGGGCGAACTTGTGCCCAAAAATAAAGAAGGAAACAAAAGATAACAGTAGAGCGTCGCGGGCGTCGAAGTCGGCGAAAGAGCAGAGTCGAACGCTGGGGCGAAACTGACTCCGGCTTGCCAGGCGGAGCCCCTTTTGTACACACGTGGGCTTCGGGAACATTCGGCGTGGAAGGTTCGGTTCGTAGAACATTCTAACCTCGAATTAGCAAGGCGGCTCTCGAACTTACTAGAACTTCACATTACAGCGTCAGCAAAAAGGTGTAGGCGCGGCCAGGAATCGAACCCTGGCCTTCTGCGTGGAAGGCAAGCGCGATAACCGCTATGCCACGGGCGCGCTGCCTACTTGGTCAGCTGCGCCCGCGGCATTATTCCCCCCGTTAAAAAAGTGCATCGTCCCGATGCCCAGCACGAAACGAAAACAAAACAAAAGAAATCCACAGCAAAGACAGCAGAATCGCGAGCCGCAGTTCACAGTTCACAGTTCACTCGTCGACGAGGGTGGAAAGTTCTATCGTTCGTAATACGGCTTCAGCCGGACGACGTGCACCACCTCGGGTCGCGGCTGACGTCTTGCAGATGGGCGCGTTCCGTCGGGAAGGACTTCGTAGTTCAGATCGCCGAGGCGTCGGATGATCTTGTAGGGTCCGAAATAGCGTTTCAGAAGCTTTTCGCTGAGACCGCGGCGCCGTATCGGTGTCCACACCCATACCCGATCTCCGGGTTGAAAGTGGACGTCCCGGCGACGAAGGTTATACCGTCGTGCGTCGACACGCTGTTGGTCATGAATCTTGATTCTTGCCAGTTGGCGAGCTTCTTCCGCGCGTTGAGAGATCAGTTGAGCGTCGTCGTTGCCATCGTCGGCCGGCACGTGAGGCAGCATGGCGTCGAGCATCGTGGTAACCGCCCGACCGTGTACCAGCTGAAACGGCGTCACTCCCGTGGTTTCTTGAACCGCTGTGTTGTACGCAAACGTAACGTACGGCAACACCTCGTCCCACGTTTTGTGCTCAACGTCGACGTACATGGAGATCATGTCGGCGATGGTCTTGTTGAGCCGCTCTGTTAGCCCGTTGGTCTGCGGGTGATAAGCGGTGGTTCGTCGATGGCTGGTGTGACTGAGCCGAAGTACCTCCTGGGTCAGCTGTGCCAGGAAAGATGACCCTCGATCTGTGATCAGCACTTCAGGTGCGCCGTGTCGAAGGAGGATGGACTCGACAAAAAACTTGGCGACTTCCACCGCTGTTCCCGATGGCAGGGCTTTCGTCTCGGCGTATCGTGTAAGATAATCTGTCGCGACGATAATCCACCGATTTCCTTGCGTCGATGTTGGGAACGGCCCAAGCAAATCCATTCCGACCTGCTGGAAAGGCCTAGTCGGGGCAGGTATCGGCTGCAGGAGTCCTGCTGGCTTCGTCGGAGGCCTCTTACGTCGTTGGCACTCATGGCACGACCTTGTGTACAGATGGACTGTTTTCGGGAGTCTCGGCCAGTAGTACTTGTCACGAATCCGGGCGAGCGTCCTGCTGTAGCCAAGGTGTCCAGCCGTCTGGTCGTCGTGGCATGCTTGAAAGATTTCTTCACGCAGGCTGGCCGGAACAACCAGCAGCCAGGCAGGGTTGCTCGTTCCGAAGTTCTTCTTGAAGAGCACGCCTCGCCGCAGAACGAAGCTTGACAAGTCTCGGGCCAAGACTCGCGGAACTGAACTTCCTTGGCCTTCCAGGTGTTCCATCACGGCGCGAAGTTCCGGGTCGTCTCGTTGAAGTGCTCTCATGTCGGCATCTGTCACTGCCCCGAGAAAACGGGCGTCATCGTCGTCGTCAGTGCTTTCGGGAGGAGATTCGACTGGGGCCCTAGACAAACAGTCGGCGTCGTTATGCTTGCGGCCAGACTTATGCACAATGGTCACGTCGAATTCTTGCAGTCGCAGACTCCAGCGAGCGAGGCGTCCTGACGGGTCCTTGAGGTTGACGAGCCAACAGAGAGCGTGGTGGTCCGTGACAACGCGAAACGGGATCCCGTACAGGTACGGGCGGAACTTGGTTAACGCCCAGATGACAGCGAGGCATTCCTTGTCGGTCGTTGAGTAATTTTTCTCTGCCTTGGACAGTGCCCGGCTTGCGTAAGCGATCACCCTCTCTGCTCCGTCTTGTCTTTGGACGAGTACCGCGCCGAGTCCGGCGTTGCTGGCGTCCGTGTGTACTTCCGTTTCCACTGTTGGATCGAAGTGTCCGAGGATAGGGGGCGACTGGAGTCTTTCCTTCAGTTCGTTGAACGCTTGTTCTTGCTCCTCCCCCACTGGAAGTTCACGTCGTCCTTCGTCAGATGCGTGAGCGGTGCAGAAATCTTGGCGAAATCGCGAACGAAACGTCTGTAGTAAGCGCACAGTCCAAGAAATCTTCTTACGGCTTTCTTGTCTGATGGCTTCGGAAATTCGGCAACAGCGGATGTCTTGGCAGGATCAGGGCTTACACCCTGAGCACTCACGACATGGCCCAGGAATTTGAGCTCGCCGTAAGCGAACCGACATTTTGACGGCTTTAGTGACAGTCCAGCATTCCGGATAGCCTGTAGCACGGCTCGCAAACGTCTCAGGTGCTCGTCGAAGTCACTTGCGAATACCACGACGTCGTCGAGATAGACGAGGCAGCTTTGCCATTTCAAGCCGGAAAGAACGGTGTCCATTACGCGCTGGAACGTCGCCGGTGCTGTGCAGAGTCCGAACGGCATCACTTTAAATTCGTACAGTCCGTCCGGCGTGACGAAGGCAGTCTTCTCACGATCCCGTTCGTCGACCTCGATCTGCCAGTACCCACTCTTCAGGTCCATCGACGAAAAGTATCGGGCATGGCGCAGCCGGTCCAGAGTGTCGTCGATGCGTGGCAGCGGGTAGACGTCCTTTTTCGTTACGGCGTTTAGTCGACGATAGTCCACGCAGAACCGAAGAGTCCCGTCTTTCTTTTTCACAAGGACTACCGGTGAAGCCCACGGGCTGCTTGAGGGCTGGACAATGTCGTCATCGAGCATTTCTTGGACCTGCTTCTGGATGACTTCTCTCTCTTTCACAGAGACACGGTACGGCGACCGATGAACAGGGAGCGCGTTGTCTTCAGTGACAATTCGGTGTTTCGCAACGGTCGTTTGGCGCACCTTTGACGACGTGGAGAAGCACTCAGTGAACTCGGCGAGAAGGTCACTGAGCTGCCGTCGTTGTGGGGTAGGCAGGGTTGGGTCGATGTCAAACTGCGAAGGCGGCGTTGTCTTGGGTGACCACGAAGAGGGGTCTTCTGATATTCCGGCGATTGCGGCTGAGTCCGGGAGTTCCTCGGCGTGACCCACGGCGGTGCCTTTCGTAAGGTGCTGGGCCTCCTGTCGGAAGTTCGTTACCAGTGCGACAGTGTGTCCGTCTTGGAGCTCCGCGACGCCTCTCGCGATGCCGATCCCTCTTCCTAGAAGCAACTGGAGGCTTCCTTCGAGCAAAACGTCGCCGCAGAAAGTCTCATCAACCCCGACGGGTACGAAAACACTTGACCGCGGTGGTAGGTTCACGTGGTTTGCGAGGACTCGTACCGCGGATGACGTCGCTTTGGGTTCCTCCGGTGGTGGAGCAGGTTTTCGTAGCGTCAGCCGGTTTGCTCCGAGGTCGATGACGGCGCCATACTCGCAGAGAAAGTCCATGCCGAGGATAACGTCCCTCGAACAGTCTTGCAGGACGACGAACTTGACAGGGCACGTCTCACCGTGGATCTCGACGCGAGCAGTGCATCTCCCGACCGGCGTGATGAGGTGCCCTCCGGCGGTTCGTATTTGAGGTCCATCCCACGGCGTCGTGACTTTTCGAAGGCGGCGGGAGAGCCTCCCACTCAAGACTGAGTAGTCTGCTCCGGTGTCCACGAGTGCTGATGCGTCGTGGCCGTCGATGACGACGTTTAGGTTATTGGACACCGTTGCAGGGGCGTCGTTTCGGTCTCTGGTAGCGTTCGAGTGGGGGCCCTCCGACGTTCGTGGAGGATCTTGGCGTCGGTCGTCTTCGGCAACTCCACCTCCAGGGGTTGCCGCGCCTAGTTTCCCCGGCGAGGAGCGAGGGGCGACAGGCTTTCACGTCGGGGTCGGTGCATCGGCGAAGCTGGACGTCGCGGCGACGGCGACCGGAACTCTCGGCGGGACGCAGGCTCGGGGGACTGAGGTCGTCGCAAGTACTCGTCGATCTCCCGAGGTCGTTCACCATAACGGGGGCGCGGGTCGTTCGGGTGGAACCCGCGCAGCCCAAGTCGTCGGTATGGGCATCGGCGGTAGGTATGGTCTGCTTCCCCGCAATGGAAGCACAGAGGGCGTCGGTCGGGCGTACGCCACACGTCGGTTTTCCGGGGTGCGCGAGGCTCCGGGCGGGCGTACTGCGCCGGGTCGTCGTGGCGTCTGTCGTGTTGCGGCGCAGGAGACTGACGTCGGGGCGGCGCGACATAGGTGCGAGGAGGAGGCGGTGGCCGTCGGGCCACTGCGGCGTAAGTCAACGTGGGCTCCTCGGTGGCTGCCACGGCGACGGGAGCCTCTGGTTGGATGGCTCTCTGAACTTCGTCCCGCACAGCCTCGGCGATGGAGAGCGTCGCTGGTCGGCTTGCGGCTGGCAGCAACCGGCGGATTTCCTCCCGGACGACCTCCCGGATGATTTCGCGGATGTCCGTACCAGGAGCGTTTTCGCCGCTAAGCAGAGCGGTTGCAGTGACACTTGGATGCCGCCGGTAGTGGGAAGCGCGGGCTTGGAGGGCGCGCTCGATGTTTGTTGCCTCGGTGACGAAGGCGTCGACGGTTGCCGGCGGGTTGCGGACGAGGCCTCCGAAGATGTCGTCTCTCACCCCGCGCATGAGGATTCGTAGCTTCTTCTCTTCTGTAGCCCGAGGGTCGGCGCGGGCACTTAGGCGCAGAACGTCCTCTACGAAGCCGGTGACGCTCTCGTTGGGGCCCTGGGTCCTGGTTCGCAGTAGGTCCTCAGCTCTCTCTCGGCGGTGGTGGTTGATGAACGTAGCTTTCAGACCGGTCTTGAAAATGTCCCACGACGTCAGAGAGGACTCATGGTTCTCGTACCAGTGCTTGGCGGTCCCCTCAAGCGAAAAATAAACGTTGTGTAGGCGCTGCTCGTCGGTCCAGCCATTGTGGCGGGCAACGCGTTCATACTGGTCAATCCAGTCTTCGACGTCTTCGTAGAGTTCACCGTGGAAGGGGGCAGCCGTCCGCGGTGCGACGGGCAGGTAGATGACGGGAGAAGAGGCGGGGGCTTGCGACTGGTTGGCCATCGTCGTCTTCGTTGGCTGCTTGGTCCTGGGCGGCAGAAGTCCGAATTCCGGTTGTAGGCCTTGGGTGCGACGACTCAACCGGATCTCGGTAGTGCCTTCGTTGGTTCTTCGCGGGCTTGGCGTCGGACTTGCACTGCGGGCCCTTGGAGGGGTACGCGGCAGGGGCATGCGTTACCCCGCACCTCCACCAAAATGTCACGAATGACAAGTGATGAGGCGGTGAATAACTGAGTAAACTAAACGTTTAATCGGGCGAACTTGTGCCCAAAAATAAAGAAGGAAACAAAAGATAACAGTAGAGCGTCGCGGGCGTCGAAGTCGGCGAAAGAGCAGAGTCGAACGCTGGGGCGAAACTGACTCGGCTTGCCAGGCGGAGCCCCTTTTGTACACACGTGGGCTTCGGGAACATTCGGCGTGGAAGGTTCGGTTCGTAGAACATTCTAACCTCGAATTAGCAAGGCGGCTCTCGAACTTACTAGAACTTCACATTACAGCGTCAGCAAAAAGGTGTAGGCGCGGCCAGGAATCGAACCCTGGCCTTCTGCGTGGAAGGCAAGCGCGATAACCGCTATGCCACGGGCGCGCTGCCTACTTGGTCAGCTGCGCCCGCG